>CM077239.1:25722455-25737455 GCA_039654775.1 Spinibarbus caldwelli | reverse complement strand
TAAGATATTACATTTACAATATATTAAATATTATGTATAATATATTGAATATTACTGAATCATACTTTGCATCTTTCATCTCATCTTTATTAATGTTGCCAAAAACAACAAAAAAAGAACCAACGTCACAGAACATTTTTGACAGCAGTTTTGCTGACTGGATTAACACTGGTAAAAAGACAGAAAAAAACGTGTTGGTCACATGCAAAAGAAACAGCAAGCAAGAATGAGAAAGAGCACAGCTGTTGAAGTTGAGATTCTCTCTCTTTGAGATCTCATTGTTATCATCTTCACAATGTTATCATCTCCTCCACACAGTCTTGCAGCTGTTGCAAGCTCCTGCAAAGGCGTGCCAGCCTCTCCACGTGCTTCACACACAAATCTCTCCTTCTCCCAGGTTCAGGCAGGCAAACAATGGACAACTGCTTGCGCAGTTCACAAGAAACCGTAAGCTGCGTCCCTCTGGCACAGGCGCCGTCTTTGGTGTTGCTCCGACATTGCTGATACTGAGGGAGCCAGTCACGTGGAGCCTTCAGTTCTCGCACGGACTCTTTCAGGAGCGATGCGTGTGGAACTGAATGAGCGCAGAACTCTGTTTTACAGTGTTTGAGTGGGCTGCTTTTGCCAGAGGTATCACTTCCACTCTTGCTAAGAGAATGAGGCTGTAATAGCCCATATGTGCGTGGAGAGGTTTCCCTCTAGCCATGATAAGGACAGATGGAAAAGCCTCATTAGCATCTCGTTTGGCCATGCAGGCCGTGGTACAAAGCTACAGGGACCGTAGAGCTGCGGCGGTGCAAATTTACAAACAGTCAAGGAGGTTTTGCATTGTATGCTGGACTGACTGTGATTAGATTATGCCATCGCACTTTAAAGTCAACATGAGCTGTTTGCAACCCATTTTACTTCTGTAACCTGAGTCTAGATATTCAACAATAAAAATTAGTAGGGCAGGACTTGATTTTATCCATCAGGCATTGATTGAAGTAGCTGTTATACAGCAGAATGGAACCAGATGGTTGGAGGATCGAAAAGTATGAGAGATTCAAGATGTCAGCCAATAAGAAAATTCATTTTAGAGGCAAAGAAAGTTATTAATTTAGATAAACAAATACAAACAATTTTGGACTGAGCTGGAATGTGTATTTTAAAAAAGTCCAGTTTGGTTTCATGTTGAAGGCAAAACACCCCAGGTAAATAGAGAGAAAAAACAAAATAAAATAATGCATTAACAAATGCTTTTTTTTTTTTTTTGCAGTACACGTTTTCCAAAATGTTATGTTTTAACATGCAAATTAGTCATTATTTAATTATATATGCACAAATTTGCATATATTTTCAAAATGAAAATCTGAACATTGGATAAAGCCAGGTTTAAACTATTTGTTTCATTTTTGTTGACGTAGTGGGGGAACTATGACATCAGAACCCTGAAGAGTAATTCGCCGTGGGTTCCTTCGAGATTTTCCTATGGGGTTTTATTGCAGTTTACATTGTAGAACAAAACGTAAAAGTATCGTCAAGTTATGTTTACCACAGGCTTTATTTTACTCATAAATTGAAAAACCCCATTATAAAACCCCATAGGAAAATCTCGAAGAAACCCGCGGTGAATTACTCTTCCGGGTTCTGACGTCATAGTTCCCCCACTCTATTAGAGTGAAAAGTTTTTTTTTTTTTTTTTTTTTTTTTTTTATGAAGGAGATTTGAATATCTCTTTTTTTTAATCACACGAAAAATCAGAAAAAAAAAAAAAAAATAATAATAATAATAATAAAAAAAAAGTTTTTTTTTTTTTTCTTTTTTTCACTAGTTTTCTACCTGTTCTCATGACGAAAACATACCTGTGGGAACTTTTTCGCAAGACGCGAAATATGTACCAATAAGTACATATCGCTGCAGTTTCCAACAGAAATGAACACTAGAGGCGGTAAAACAGCAAGCACTTGTAATCGTTTTCGAGCACAGTTATGATTACATCTCCATATGTTTCGCTTTCTGGACGTAATAAGCTTGCTCGGTAGCTCAGCCGCACAGAATAGGACTTAGGATGCGGAATCCTTGAGTACGAATCCCGTGAAAAACATGACTCACAATGAAAGACCTGAAAGATGAGCGATTGAAATACAAAAATAGCTAAAACGGCATGCTTGTGATTTCTTTTTGACGTCACATTTGCTTTTGTTCATACTATCGGGTAGGTTTAGGTGCAGTGCATATTGTTAAACGTCACAGAGCATTAGAGTTATAGTGCCACTCAACTGACATTTCAATCAGATCTGCGGTGACACCTACAAAACCAACGCCACATAAAATGTACCATATGTACATTCATCTGTTCCGGGGAAAAAACAAAAACAAACAAACGCTCTTTTAGCGCCACTCAGTGGACATTTCACATTGGATATGTCACGAAACATACATGGCGTACTTCACATCTTGCGAAAAAGTTCCCACAGGTATGTTTGTCATGAGATCAGGTTTTCTGAAACAAAACGTTAACATTCTTGACCAGTGCATGAAAAAGCAATGTTTTGCCTATAGTGTCTTGCCTTAAAGTCGTTAAGTCATTTGCAACCCATTTTATTTAATCTGGTGTGTTTCTCAGTCAAGATATTTATCAAAAAAATAAGAAGGGCAGGACTTGATTTTCACCATCAGGCTTTGATTGGAGTAGCAGTTGCACACCAGAATGGAACCAGATGGTTGTAGGATTGAAAAGTAAGAGTCGAGACGTCAGCCAATAAGAAAAGTCGTTTCAGAGGTGAAACAAGTTATTACATTTAGATAAACAATTACACACATTTTTGGAAGCAGAATAAGACCAGGAATGTGCATTAAGAAAGTAAATAGGGTCCATTTTGATTTCATGTTGAATTTAAAACAAAGGATTCTGCAGTGACCACAGTCCTCAATGCATTGTGCATAGGCTGAACATCTCAGTCACGGTTATTAATCAAATACTCACAGGAATGTGAATGAGATTAATATGGAGTCGTAAAGGGAGAACAGCTGCTGCCATGGAAGTTGTGACTTCAAATAAAACTATAATGAACTCATAAAAGCATGACAAAATTGAAAGATTCAACACTGCAGATGAGCACAACATATAGAATATTTGAAGCTGCAGTGTGTCATTTCTGCACCACTGGTGGCACCAAACTTGCAAAACTAATGACTATTTCCCAAACATGTCGTTCAAAAAAAAAAAAAAAAATACCTACGATTTTACACATATGAAATACATCACACCAACAATCCCTCTCCATAAGTATCATTTTGATACTTCAATATCTGTGAGCTCTCCCACAAACAGAGAGGGAGAGAGACAGAGGTTCAACGACCTCCGGATGGAATGATCCATCAAAGGATAGACGTTGCTGTAGAGGAGGGATCTATCATCAAATGGGCACATGCAATGCGGAAACAATCCCCAGGCATTGCCAAACAGAGGTCGGAAAGAACAAATAAGGCTTTCAGTGCATGTTCTGCTGGTGACCTTTGGAGAGCAAGAAGGAGAGAGGAGACGTGCAACTTTATGAAAATTATGTTTTCTGAAGAAAAGTTCCTTCTGTTCAAAAATGAAGGGATGTGAACTCATATGGAAATGTTTCACAAATGGGATGTAGTTAATAGCTCAATTGTTTCTCTTAAAGAGAAAGTGGATGCTTTTGATAAAGTTTCCTGCTTCCCGTATTTTTTCCCAAGAAATTACTATATTCATCTCACATGCATGTTCAAAAGAGATCTCGACAATGTCTCAAAATATTCCATGATTTCCCATGCTAGAAAATAGCAGAGATCTTGATATGAACTGAAACTCCAAACTTAATTTAAAAAATCATGATCTTTATATTAATATAATCTTTATAATTTTAAATATTTATATCTTAGCTACCTGTACACTATTGGAATTCATTTTATTCTTCCATTCTCGTAACCATATAAAGCCTGATTTTTTTTTTTTTTTTTTTCCCCCAAAATGGAATAGTTTTATTGAATTACTTTATTGGAATGGTTTATTCAATTAAACTAAACTAAACTAAAATAACATTTTCATATTCACTTTTTGTTGAGTATCATATTTGATACATCAGGATTTGTATGGCTCATATAGTATCTAGTATATCTTTATCTAAATCAATATGAAAATCATAATCAAGGAAAACACACACACACACACACACACACACACACACACACAAAGACAATTCTGATTCTGACAAAACTTCAAAACTTACTACTTACAAAAATGCATATTAATATCAGTGGTCACTCTATATCTCCCAATAATATGTCTTAGTGAGAGGATTTTTAAATGCTTAGGTTATATGAATATAGTTCTGTTGTTTTCATTGTTGGGGGACAAAATATAGTGTATATTGTGAACAATGCAATACAATGATAATGTTATGGATAATAAAGTAAACCCAGGTTGCCTCAGTCCAGTGTTCATCTTGAAATATTGTACCAAAGTACCTAAGTTCTGTAAACTCACATCGTGACCTATTGCTGAACTCTAACTATTTCCTGCACTGCCGTTTTGAAAACGATCAACAGCATCTTTTCCAAAGCAGAGGTGCTCTATACATATCAGGGGCGGAAATTTGCCGCCTGCAGAATATTTTTCTTCACCACTCCTCATTCAATATCAGCCATTCAGACTTCCATTAATGCATTGCCTGTGCCTGCGGAGCGTATCATCAAAACCTGCCATGAAATGAGATGACATCACCGCATCCACGACACATCACCAGAAACTCAAGCTGAGACGCGGCGGGACGAGGAAGGTCTGAAAGTTTACACGCAAATACACCCACGCACACAAATAAATGCAACGATGGAGAAAAGCCAAGCCGTCGATTCCAGCATGCAAAGCTATGCATGTTAGAAGCTCTCCGTTGAAGCAAAGAGAGAGGCGTACAAGCTATTATCAGAACAAAACTGCAGAAGACTCCGCTCTCTTCAAATATTGGACCAATTTTGAGGTTCGGCTTGGCAATCTAAAGCAGCATCACCTCCTTTCATTATCGTCTTTTGTTCTTAATGTGTTGCTAAGCCTGAGGAGTGAACTACAGGTGTTTGATATGACAATTAGAGTGAAGGCAGAGGAACGGCTCCAGTTTTGCTCTGTTTTCGTTTGTAGTTCTTGTTTTCACCCAAGTAAAGGCGGAGAAGACGGAGAAGATGTGGGAGGCGAAAGTAGCTTGGAGAAATGTGAGTTTGTTGCAAAGTGCCTGTGATCAAAACTAAAGAGGCAACAAAACTGTGATGTTATTTTGGGGAGAAAATGACAGAGTGCTTTATTCTGTATCTCAGCATCTGTCTGTGTGTGAGTGAATATTGTGGCTGCTGGCAGCGTAGCCTGATGTGTGATGTGACTGTGAGAAATTAAAGAAAAGGAAATGACAGCAATTTCTTCTTCTTCACTGTCAGGTCGTACTGTTAGGTAGGAGGCCAACCTCCATAAATGGAGTGGTGCAAAAAATGCATGTGCAGGCTTCAACATGCACAAAAAGTATTTTGACACTAAAGCCACACTTCAAATGTTTGAATGCCATTTGCCTTAGATAATAAACTAACAAACCAAGTAGAAGTTATTTTAAAAACAGCACAACTATACTTTTTTTTTATCCACTGGATAAAAAATAAAATAAATACAAAATAACTTTCTGATTGTCAATTAGATTGAGAGACATTTTTGCATATTTTATTTAGACTGCCAAAGGAAAATTACATCTAAATTATATAAATTTACATCATGAAGAAAATTAATTAAATATTATCCAGTTTATCTCATTGCTGTCTCTTTTTTATTTTTAAATGAACTGTAATTTATTTTTTTGACAGCTCTGGTTGTAATAATGATACTTCATGGAGAATATACATTTATAAAATTTAAATTAATATACTTTTCTGGAGAAAAACGAGAACAAATAACTAACAAAAAAGTTTGTTTGTTTATTTATTGATTTATTTATTTTTAATTTATTTATTCTTCAGTGATCATCAGTGCTCCATCGCATCAAAAAGTTCAAAAACCCTTGGCTTAAGTGTTCAAATACTTTTTGTAGCCACTGTTATCTGTGTGTTTGATGAAGTGTTCAACGAGATTGTAAATGAGCTTGTAAAATAAAGGATTCTCTTTTTACTGTTGAACTCCTACAAAACTCACATTTCTGGAGCTACAATCACCTGGGCCCAGATTAAAGCTTTCCCAGTACCAATACGCACACGGCATCTCAGATAAACATCCGCAACTTACCCGTCACATTGACCTCTACCAGTCCAGAGCGTGTGCCGATACTATTGGTGGCGTCGCAGACGTACGTCCCTCCGAACTCATAGGTCACCGGGCCTTTGAAGAACAGAGTGTTGTTCTTGATTTCAATATTGTTGGGAAGCGATCCATTCAGCCTGAGAAAAACAGACAGATAACATTTTTTAGTTGACCCGTATGGAAACAGAGTTGGCCGAGAGACAACACCAACTCACATTGGGTAAGACTGGGATGGTAGGGTAGTATCAGTAGATCAACTATTACAATGAGGACAGATTCAATCTTCTGTGTTAAACCAAACATACCAAGCATACTTTAAGAATGGCAGACGTGAAGGGTGGTACTACAAAACGACTGAGCGGGCCCTTACAGGCCTGAATGTTGCCCCAAGAAAGAGGGAGTAATTTGAAATGGTGAAAACAAACAAAGACAAAAAACAGAGATGTCACATGTGGAAAAAATGTGTTGTTTTGCTGTCACTCTTTCAGTTCTGGGCTGCTGCATCTGACGCTGGATCCCACGTGACCAAGACAAACCGATCAAGAAAAATATGGAGTCTGACTTACAATGTGGCTACCCTTAGACTTTAACCGTAGTGTCCTAATTCTGGACTTTTCATGGTTCAACTGCCAGGCGGGTCTAGACCTGCCTCGTTCTTCTTCTAAAGCTCGACAGAGGTCACAATCTCTGGCAGATATTCTTGTGGCAGATGTTCTCTTTGCTTCTTATCAGAGATCAGTATAATGATGCCTCCCCAGGCAGCAGACACCTTCAGATCATATAGTTCCTTACTTCCATTTCAATGACACCTAGTCTCTTTCAGGGTCTGGCTGACCGGTCGTGTCCTTTATAAGCACCTTTCAAACCTTCTAACGGTAGTGTTCTCAAAGTAAGAGATAGGAAACAGTTGATCAGCTAGTACAATAAAGCATCCAAACAATGGAACACACCATTTATTCAGGTCAACAGAAGGGTGAGAGTAGAAAGCATGGTAGAAATTAGGTCAGGTCTCAGAGCAGAACAGACCACGTATAAACATTGTGTACAATAAGATGAATTATAAAAAGCATAGTTCTGATCCTATTTGGGTGAGCCTCATCTGAAGTTGTTCACATTATACAGAACTGTCAATGCACATTAATTGAATTCTATATTTGTAATATTCAGACTTGCCAAATTTGACCAAATTTTTTTTTTCAGACTTTCTGCACTTGATTGTTGTGACGTGAAGTAAAAAGAACCAACATAGCATCAATAATAGCCACCTTTATACTTTCTGTTTTAAGATTTCCATAATAATACTGACAATGTTTTAAAATGTCTGCAAATATATCATCCAATGAAATCATTATTTTAAGGATGTCTACAACCCTGGGTAATAATTCTAAAACTAAACTTTCTCATTCTTAAAGTGAATGCAGTATGAGGTTATGCTAATGAACTATAGTATACTTGGTGGATGAATCGTTTGTTGTGAATATTAGTATTAACACATGGAATTATTGTATTGGTGTCCTTTATCATTATTCTGTTGTCAGTGTTTCATAAAAGCAAAGCCACTTTATCACTACAGTGATTTTACCATGGTTAAATGGTGTTGTTAGGTATGATGCAAAGCAGAGCAATGACTACTAAAAGTTCAATTACAAAATGTATAGCCCTCACCAACACACACCTCTACGTCTTTCCTTAGACAATTTCACGCAAAACAACTCCTGGCTTGTGTTGTATTGTTTTTCAGATGTTTTTCGTATTTAAGCAGAAGTCATGTTTCCTAAACTATTGCTGTAATATTCATAACCTAGTTGAGGACAGGGCCTGTGAGACAGATTTCAGCCCAGAAATGCAGAAGGTATAATGTGTTTCTCTAAATGCTGACTGCTGCAAAGCAATCTGATAAGATCCAGCAGACGGAAGACGAGAGGAGATATAGATAAGGAAATATGTCACAATGAGCTGTCTGAAGATAAACTCTGAGTGTGAGTGTTTATGACTGTTCTGCTTGCTTTATGATATATTTATGGTTAGAATCTCTCGGGCATGTTTTGATAGCTGGGAAATTAACGCAAATCTGAATCTGAAAATGTGTGTAGGTGTGTAAGAGAGAATGTGAGTAGAGAAACCATATTTAAATGTGGAATCTGAAATAGGAGTTATATTTTGTATAGTCGTGCTTAGCCAGATTTTTGAATATCGGCATAAAGTTTGGCCCAAATAGTTGCTTATTTCAGCCAAGAATCACCTACTTAGGAAAAGATTGTCTGGATGACACGTAAAGCGATCAGTTGCAGTTCACAAGTTCATTAAAGGAAAGGTCATCTTAAATAGTTGCATAATAGTCGCAAAAAGCCAGCCAATCAGATTAGAGCTTCTGAGATCAAAAAAGTGCTTTCCAATTTTCTGCAATATGCATCAAGCAGTTATTGAACAGACTGTGGCAGCTTTATTTTCCAAAATTTCAAGTCTGTGTGAACCAGAAATTTACTCGCTGCAAAAATTCATTGATCTTAAAGTACTGTAACATATTTCAGAATGAAATGGAATATTTCATTGAGAATGTTTAATCCGACTTGTTGTGAAGCTGAGTTGACTTTACAGTATTTTACGGTATTTCGGAATGAAATTGAATATTGAATGAGTTGAAACAGAAGGTGAGGCTTGGTTTTAGTGCACCTCCTTGCCATCTCTAGCTCGCAGCAAATGGACGGTTGGAGGGAAGTGGTTAAGGATGTTCTGCCCAATCAGAGATGAAACACTATTTGATTAAAGATCACAAAAACAAAACCTTTTTTTTTTTTTTTTTTTTCTGTGAATTAACTTGCACGGATTAATTGTTCACCACAAGGCTAGTAATGTGCAATTATTTGGAGGTTGACTGAAAAACGTAAACACTGTGGCACTTTCAAAACATTGCTTGGTTTGTTTAAGAATCCAACCAGGCTGACATAGCAACAGCGGCTCAACCAATAGCGTGAGTTTGGGGCATGTCTATGCATTTTATCGACCAGTGGCAGATCTTGGAAGCGTTTGTGAAACCTGCAAAAACTTTTTTTTTTTTTTTTAAATTCCATTTGGTGAAGCTAGCAGTGCAGAAATTACACACTTCACACAGACTCTGTGTTCTTACCAATGTAATTCTCTGTGCATTTTCAGAAGGGCATTTGTGTAATATTTATGCATAACGTAAAATATTCAGTATTTATACCACGTAACAGACTTCCTCACATTTGTAATTGAACTGTAGCTAGTGCTTGTGTGTGCATCCATAGTTGCTCTGAACTGAAATGTTCTGCAACAGCACGGTGATGACCTCCAGTGTAGCGCCCAGGGGACCCTTCAGAACACATTTGGTGTCCACTCTCCACTGCTGCTGTGGCCGTCCCCTCTTATCTGTCACGCCGGCGCCTGTGTCTCTCCCCATCACTGTCTTCTCCTCCGCCTCACTCTGTAATCACACCATTATCCTCTATCTTACCTTTTTCTCCCATTGTTTATCCTCTCGCTTTTCTAGCAACTCCCACTGTTTGAATGAAATAAATATTCTTGCTATTTTTAGGGGCGTTTGCATATTTCTTTTATCTGCTTTTCAGAGTGAGTTGAGTCATCAGTGTTTGTGTGCATGTTTGTGTTCACTATACTGTGTTATTTTTTTGTAATATTGATCCTATTCATTCATCATTGATACTTTTTTAGTTTTTAATATATTCTGCCGTAAGTAATCAAAGTACCGATATAGAGCCATATTGCACTGCTACGAGTGTGATATTGCATTTATACAACAGTTCAATGGCACGAGTGTGTACATACATAAGAAACAACAAAAGAGTGTCTTTAAAAAACCTGCTTTTGTGCAAACTACTTCCTTCCGCCACGGATTCAAATCTAAAGTTAACAGTTTAACAGCTGAGCTCAAGCCTCCGCTACTAATTCGAAAGTGTCTTATTGTACTTATTGTATTACTGTTTTAAAAGCTCACTGTATTATATAGAGAAGAGTATTATGAGAGAGTGTGGTTACCTGCATCTGATACAGCATTCATTCTTCAGCTCAATCTCATATTTACAATAAAACATTGATTTGAATGTTTGAATGAAGTTTGATATCTTTGTCGTAATATCCTTTCATCTGTTAAGGATGATTTCCGATGACATAAAAATCACATCTTTGTTTACAACCCTGTTTTAGTCTCTTTCAATATAAAAGTCTTTACTGCTGACTCACTCATAAAAACAGTCCCTTGTCACCATCTAAAGGCGGAACAATGTAACTAAAATCACCATCACGAACACACACACCATTTCCCAATACTAAATACTATTATTAAATAGGCTACTACAGTTATTTATATAAAATATTATTTATTGAATAATAATATTTAATGAACAACAGCAGCCATCATTGTTCTCACTTTCTTGTACCTCATCTTTTCCCTTCTCAATCCCCATTTTCTTCATTTCATCCCTTCCTTTTCTTCTCTTCCATTCTACTTCCAGTCTCAGCATACCAATTACTAATAAAAAAATGCCTCAAGAAGACCTTAGCACCATCCACGAGTCCCTCTCCACAGAGTTGGCTGCTGTATATGTGTCCTTTGATACCCTGAATAGCCCAGAATGCTCAGCGCTTTCCTCTCTCTCTCTCTTGTCCTTTCTCATTAAAACCCACCCCGGTCCACAGAGACAGTGCACCCTGGGCATTGCCAGCTATTAATCCACCACAGCTGAAGTCCGGTGACATGTTTTCCTTTCCCAGCTTTCACTGCCTAATTACTGAACAAATTGCCACATTTATCTCTTCGTTTTTTGCTGCATAATTCCTCCATTTTAACTGTAACACACAATCTGCTCGTCCACTGTGTCCAACATTGTTGGTGGTGTTCGATATTGTTCACATTTACATACACATGAGTTCATGGGAATTTGCTGGGTGATGAATGATGGGATATTTCGGCGTGCTAATTGGCATATAAGTGTGGCACATGCCACAATGCCGTGGCACTGAATTATAATAGTGCACTGGGGAGTTCAAGCAGAAGGTTACATGGGTCATCTTACAGAGTGGACCTGACCCAGGGGCGCAGGAACAATCTGGAACAACACATTAGAAACCTTATCAGCTTGTCTCATGAATATTAATTAGGTGATGTAACAAGTGATAGGCTGATAGGTCAGGCCAATTAATCGGCAGCAGCTTGCTGTGTCCACTTGGCCCAAGAGTGTAAGCTCTAAAATCTGCCAACAGCTATTTATTTACTTATTTATTTACTATTATCTATCTATCTCTCCATCTATCTGAAAAAAAAGGGATAATTTGAGCTTTTTTTTTTCTGAACATCATTAAATTTTAGTATGCAAAAAGTATTAGTATAATCATTATTATTGCTATTCTATTATTATTAATAATAATAATAATAATAATAATAATAATAATAATAATTATTATTATTATTATTATTATTATTATTATTATTATTATTATTATTACTACTGAGGGGGAAAAAAATCCAAACCACACATCCACAACTAAACTCTTAAAAGACACAAACACACAAAACTTCACAAATACAAATTTGTATGCCATAGTTTAAAAAAGAAATCATATAATGTGTGTGGGAGTGTATAATAATTAATACAAGTTAAAATGATTAATGAGTAATGGTTTCCACGCCCTTGACCTCACATAAACACCGGCATTGTCCACAGAAAGGTTTACAAAACAGACCTGAGACTGTCTTGTCATCATATTCATTTGGTAGGCAAAGCAATGATGTCATTTTTTGCCAGCATACTTTGCATTCAAACCCGTAGCACCAGTAACTCGACAACAATAGCCATCACAAGACTCATACTGGCAAACAAGACCCGGTCTCACTGTATATCTCTTTCACTGTTCTTTCAAACTGGTATATTGGTAAGGTAAACATTCAGAAGTACACAAAGCATTGCTTATTTTCTCATGTTTGATCTTGTTTGAAGGGTTATCAATGGCTCCGTGAGTTGTGAATAGAGCCATTGTAAACGGCTTTACTTATCTTGATTGAGTGCTAACCACCAATGAATGAAGAAGTAGTTTACGGAAGGAAATTATTTTTTTATCAGTCATAACACATCTATGCTGTCATGTAGTATTACAGTAAACAGAATATTTCAGAGGAAAACTCTTCAAACATCAGTCATCTTTTATTTAGTTTAATAATGCCGATATACACAACCAGTCAAACGTTTGGACACACTCAGCCTCATGATCTTAAAAACCTTTTGATCTGAAGGCTTATGAGTAAATGCTTTCATTAGTTTTTTAGAAAAATATAAATTATGCATTCTTAAAAGAATAAATAAATACAATAAAAAATAAAAACATACATAAATAAAATTGTGCTTTTTTTAAAGGATGGATTAGATAGTAAAGGAAAATTAAGCAACAAGTGTTCAGCATACATGTGAACTCCTCTAAGCATTAAAAAAATATATTCTTTATTTGGTTGTTCATTCACTCACTCATTTGTTTAGTTGTTTGTTCATTTCTTTCTTTCTTTCTTTCTTTCTTTCTTTCTTTCTTTCTTTCTTTCTTTCACATTTTACATTTGTGCTATTTAATTGTTTTGAAGACTATGCCATTATTTCAAAATATGTAAAAAATTAATAAAAAATTTGTAGGTGTGTGCAAAAAAATGTGACTAGTAGCATGAATAATTAATCTTAATGTGTAATTAAAAACTGCAATTACAAATATTAAAAAAGTAAATACATAAAATGAAATAAAATAAAATAAAAGCAGGCAAGAACTATTTCAAATCTAACAATGATTTATTTTCCTACTTGTAAACAAACCAGTTGGCTTTTTATTCTTCCTCTTTATGTATTTTATTCAAATACATTACTCATTCATCTCATTACATTAATAAACTGAGATAACAAAGTGATTAATCGTAATGTGGATTAGTAGGTCAGGCAAGAATAACTCACAGTTTCCACTGGTAGACGGTGACGGCTGGGTTGGCGTCTGCATTGCATGTCAGCTTTACGTCTTGGCGATTCAGGTACCAGTTCCCATCGAATCCCTCGATTTTTACCTCAGGTTCATCTATAAAAAAAAATAAAAATTGTCTTCAGGCAGGGGCTCAGATGGCTTTTCTGGGTCACATGACTTGACGATGGGTGCTTGTCATAATACTGATTAATGATCTGGGCTCATAGCTAAAAGGTCAAGAGTTTATTTCTTAAGCGATTGGGGGGAGAGCCAACAAGTGAAGGGTTACTGAGACTACAGCAACCAGTGTGCCCTTTAGCTAACCACTTAGCTGCAAGCTGCTCCAGGGCAACTATTCCAGAAATTGGCCTAATTGGATAAGAACCTCAGCTAAATGCCAAATTTCAATTCATTACAGCACAATTTTTTCTATTAATGACAATATTAAAATGCACTGCATACTTGATGGTACCGGTCAGTAATTTCTATGTCTCTTCAGATTTATTCTTAATTGCTTTCATGAGCATGTATAAGGCCGAGCAAATTCAATTTGGAAATGTTATACCAAAGGGTAACTTGATTAACAAAACACTCAAAGTAAATCTAGAATCAGGACGAGTGATTCTCTGTGAACTTACCGCTGCTCCAAACAAAGCCTTTCACACAAACAACCGCACCGCAAGAACAATGTATTCTATAGTGTAGTGTGGGAGAATGGGTGGATTTCCTCTATCAGTGTGCTGTATGGGGGCTGCAATACTGCTCTAAACTGCCCTAAACAATAGCTGATAACAACAGCGGCTGAGACAGGCCAGTGACACATCTCTTCCTGCTCTGAACCTCCTCTGCAGAACTTGCGTAACAGTACAGCATTAATGCTAACATCTTATAACCCAGCACAAATTCATTTTTATGTATTGTTTAGACATGCTTTGACATTCCAGTGGGGTGTTATATAAATATGCCACTAATTAGACAAGTCAGATGGATCGTTACATCAGCTTAATCATTAAATCAGTTTAATTAAATCTGAATTTTGAGAAAATACTGGATAACATATATTTATGTGGTTTTGTGATGTATAATATGTGGTGTATATTATGTATACTACTGATCAAAAGTTTGGGATAATTAAGATCTTTTATGTTTTTGAAAGAAGTCACCATGCTGCATTTATAAAAATAAATAAATACATAAATAAATAATTTAAAGAACTGTTTTCTATTTTAATATTTATAAAACGGCTAAAAACACATCTCTTTCATCTTTATTTGACCCTCTAATTCTAGCTCTCTCTGTTTTAATTCTATTTTATCTATTTGTTTTCTTTTTTATAAAAAAAAAAAAACACGATGATTTAAGACGCTATTTGTTTTCTAACTGCTTGTTCTCTTTAAAAAAAAAAAAGGCCCCTAACACTAGCTTTCTCTATTCTTTTTCTATTCCATCTATTTATTTTCTTTTTATTTATAATATAAAAAAAAAAACAAAAAAAAACCTTTGCTACGTATACTGCGTTAGGCTAACTGAGACTTGTCATAGCACTTGCATATTAATGCTTGATAAATAAAAGTTATGACTTCTTCGGTTTTAAATACTAAACAGCAAAACTGATTTCATAATTGATAATAATAAATGTTTCTTGAGCAGAAAATCAGTATATTAGAATGATTTCTGGATCATGTGATACTGAAGACTAGAGTAATGATGCTGAAAATTCAGCTTTGCATCACAGGAATAAATTACATTTT